>CM033477.1:97965389-98005766 GCA_019447015.1 Hymenochirus boettgeri
AGATACTATAAAGAAAAAACAATGTCAAAAACATGGATAGGTCACTAAAAGTTAAAAGAATCTCAAAATAAGGATACACAGTATGTTGTCAGAATAAGATTCACCAGTTATCTCCATATACACAGTATCTCAGAATAAGGATAACCAAGTATCTCAGAATAAGGATTCAACAGTATCTCCAATAAACCATACTCCAGAATAAGGGGGAATTCACAGATCTCCATATACACCGTATCCAAAATAAAGATACACCGATCCAGAATAAGGAGTCACAGTATAATCGCATTATACGCAGCGTACTCAATTACAAAGATCTCAAAAAAGGATACACAGTAATCTCCATTATAACAGTATCTCAAAAAGGATAACAGTATATACGTTTGACATAATATCTTTCAGTATACACAGTCATCAATCAGAAAATAGCATACATAGTATCTCAGAATAAGGATACACCATCACTCCATTATACACGTATTCAGAATAAAGGTACACAGTATCTCCATATACACCAGCGCTCTCAGAATAAGGATTACACAGTATGCTAAAGTGTACACAGGATCTCAGAATAAGGATACATAGATCTCAGAATAAGGTAGCACAGCCCCCTCACTATACAGCCATCTCAGATTAAGGATACACAGTATTTAAGGTACACAGGTAAGCTCAGAATAAGGAAACACCTCAGTATCTGCAGGAATAAGGAATCACAGTATCTCAATATAAACAGTATCTCACTATACACAGATCTCAGAATAAGGATTCACACAGATATAATGTTTACAGAATCTCAGAAATAAGAATACACCAGTATATCTCCATTATACAAGCTGACTTCAGAAAAAGCGATACACAGTATTCCATCTACACAATATCTCAGAATAAGGTACAACAGTATCTCCATATACACAGGCATCTCGAATAAGGATACACAGTTATTATCCATAAGCAGTATCTCAGAATGAGGAGACTACAGTATTTCCGTCGATCGATAGATAACAGAGTCATTAGATGCGGATCATCAGTATATCAACGCGATACAATAGTACACAGCTATTCCACATACACAGAACTCAGAATAAGGGGATACACAGTATCTAAGTCATACACAGTATTAGAATAAGGCTACACAGTATCTTCAGAATAAGGATACACAGTAATCTCCACATCATACACAATTATCTCAGACTTGAGGATACACAGTAATTCATTATATACACAGATATCTTAGAATAAGGATAACAGTATCTCCATATAACAGTATCTCCATTATACACAGTATATCAGAATAAGGTTCATACACAGGATCTCAATATAACACAGTATCTCAAAATACAGGAACAGCAGTATTTCCATATACACTGTGTATTCTTGAATAAGATACACAGTATAATACGTGTTTACACAGTATTCTAGTATACACACGATCTAAAGAATAAGGATACACAGTATACATAGTGCACCACAGATCTCAAAATTAAGGAGACACAGTATTTCCATAACAAAGTTATCTCAGAATAAGATACCCAGTATCTCCTATACACAGTTGTCAGATAAGATAGACAGTATCTCAGAATAAGGATAACACAGTATATAAGATTTAAACAGTTCTCCAGATACACAGCATCTCAGAATATGGATACACAGTTATCTCTCAATATACACAGTATCTCCATACTACACCAGTATCTCAAAATAAGAATGACACAATATACTCAATATACACAGTATCTCAGAATAAGGATCACAGTATATCAGAATAAGGATACACAGTAATAGTTTCCACAGTATCTCTATACACAGCATCTCAGAATAGCGATACACAGTATCTAATGTACACAGTATCTCACTATACAAGTGCACAGAGTATCTCAGAATAAGGATACAACCCAGAAATGCCAATCAGGCAGGCACATCTTGCAATTTGGCAACCCAGCGGCTGTGCTGCTAGACCCACATCTAGTCATAGGGGCCAACTTGGCTGATGACTCTAGAAAACTAATTATCATTAGAGAATGTACGTAATGTGGGTTCCGAGAATAGAAACCAATTTTCAATCAAATCTGAGGGTTTTGGAAGTACCCGACAAACTTTTTGCCGAACTCCCGGAAATCACAAAACCAGGATTTTGAATCTTTCGATTTTAGGTGAAAATCGAATAGTAGACGGTTAATCTAAAATTGAAAGTAGACGTCGTATCTAAAATTGAAAGTAGACGGTTATCTAAAATCGAACAAGTATGATGAGATGGAGATACTGTGTTCCTGTTATCGAGATACTGTGTACTCATTATCTGCAGATACTGGGTACATAGATACCTGTGCTTCCTTATTCGGAGATGCTGTGTATATGGAGATATTGTGTATTCTTATATGAGATACTTGAAACTTAATACTGCTATCCTTATTCTGATGACTAATGATATAGAGATCTTAAGTGTAAAGATTATATCCTGTGCATCCTTATTCTGAGAACATTATATTCTAAAAATACTGTGTAAACTTATATACTGTGCAATCATTATTACTGAGTAACTGTATCTCAGATAATATGTTCGAAAGTATATAAGGTTACACAAGATATTTTGGTATACACAGTATCTCAAAAATAGGCTACACAAGTATCTCAGAATGAGGCATGCACAGTATTCCAATTTCAAAAGTATATCAGAATAAGGCATACACAGTATCTCAATATTACCACGTACTCAGAATAAGGATACACAGTATACTCCATATACAATAGTATCTCAGAATATGGATACACAGTGATTTCAGAATAAGAGATACACATTATCTCCATATACACAGATCTCAGAATAAGGATACAAGTATCTAAGTGTACACAGTATTCAAAATTAAGGATACACAGTTATCGAATAAGGATACCACACTATCTCCAAAATTAAGGATACCACAGTATCTCCATATATACAGTCTCTCAGATGCGGATACACAGTATCTCCATAACAAGTATCTCAGAAGAGGATACACAGACATCTCCATTACACAGCTATCTCCAGGAATAATGAACACCAGTATATAAGTTTACACCAGGTATTCTTATGAGTATACACAGTATCTCAGAATAAGGATACACAGCTATCTCCATATACACAGTATCTCAGTATAAGGATAACAGTAGTCTCCATATTCGACAGTACTAGGAATCAGAATTAAGGATACACAGATATCCTGAAATTCACGTATGATCAGAATAAGGATAAGCAGTTATCTCAGGGAATAAGCGAACACACTATCTGAAAAAGGGATACATAGATGCTCATATACACAGTATCTCAAGAATGAGGATACCACAGTATCGCCATATAACAAAATATATCTCAGAATAAGGATACACAGTATCACCATATAACAGTATCTCAAAGAATAGGATGACACAGTATCACCAGAGAAAAGAGCATACATAGTTATCTCAGAATAAGAGATACACAGTATCTAAGGCTAGGGTAAACATGATCGGACAATGTGTCCCAACCGAGCATCGATGATGAGCAGAGTCTCAAATAAGGATTAACAGATATTTCCATATACGCGATATTCACGAATTAAGGATATACAGTATCGTCCATATACACAGTATCAATGAATAGAATACACAGTTATCTTCATCATACACAGTATCTCAGAATAAGGGATACACAGTTATATTAAGTTGTCATAATATTTTAGTACACACAGTATTGGGTCGCAAACAAGGATACACAGTCATCTAAGTGTACACAGTATCTCAGATGAGGATACAAAGTATTTCAGATAAGGATACACAGCATCTCAGATACACAGTATCTCAGAATAAGGATACACAGCTATCCAGGCATATGCAAACACTAGTATCTCAGAATAAGGATACACAGTATCATCAGAATAAGGATACACAGTATCTCAGAATTAAGGGGTAACGGTTATCTCCATATACACAGCATCTTAGAATAAGGATACACAGTATCTAAGTCAGTACACAGAATATGATCACAGATCTAAGAATAAGGATACACAGGATCTTCAGATAAGGATACACAGTATCTCAACATCAGGATACACAGTATCTCCAGATACCAGTATCTCAGATGAGGATACACAGTATCTCATATTACAAAAAGTTATCGCGAATAAGGATACATACACAGTATCTCCATATACACAGTTCTCTCGCCGATAAGGTCCACAGTATCTCATATACACAGCATTCAGAATAAGGAACACAGTATCTGAGTGTACACAGTGATCTCAGAATAAGGATACACACTATCTCAAAATAAGGATACATAGTATCTCCAGATCACAGTATCTCGAATGAGGATACACAGTCTCTCAGATACAAAGTATCCAGAATAAGGATAACAGTATCTCCCATATACACATTTCTCAGAAGAAGGATCCACAGTATATCAGAATACGGATACACAGTTCACAGCAAAGGATCCATAGTATTCTTCATGAATAAGGGATTACACAGTAATATAAGGCGTGGTTACACATTGGATGGACAAATTTGTCCCAAACCGAGCACTCGCGCTCGGCCGAATTTGCGAACGATCGACTGGTGTGTCCATAGGGAACTGCACGATTTGATAGTGATTTTCTGACATGTCCGATCGTCCGTTCGGATGATTGAGGTCGGTCGCGGCCCACCCCACCCCACACCAGCCAATATTTTACCCAAATGGTCAATCAGCTGAAAATAATGGTAGTGTGTACCCAGCCTAAGTGTACACAGTATCTCAGAATAAGGATACACCCAGAAATGCCATAAAATCAGGGGCACATCTTGAATGAGGCAACCCAGGGCTTTGTGCTAGACCCATATAGCTCCATAGGGGCAACTTGGCTGATGACCTGCAACCTATTATCATTAGAGATGTACAGTAAAGTGGGTTTGAATAGAACCCATTTTCGAATTGAATCTGAGGGTTTTTGAAGTCCCGACAAAACTTTCAGAACTCCCGGAATTCATGGAAATCGGATTTTTCGAATCTCGATTTTTTAGTGAAACGAAAGTAGACGTTATCTAAAATCGAAGTAGACGGTTATCAAATAAAAGTAGTTATGACAGAGACGGTTATCTAAAAGAAGTGACGGTTATCTAAAATCGAAAGTAGACGGTTATCTAAATTGAAAGAGACGCGTTATTAAAAAAGCGAAAGTAGACGGTTATCTAAAATGAAAGTAGATGGTTATCTAAAATCGAAAGTAGACGGTTATCTAAAAATTGAAAGAAAGATGGTTATCTAAAATCGAAAGTAGACGGTTATCTAAAATTGAAAGTAGACGGTTATCTAAAATCGAAAGTAGACGGTTATCTAAAATTAAGTAGACGGTTATCTAAAATGAAAGTAAGACGGTTATCTAAAAGAAAGTGACGGGTTATCTTAAACTGAAAGTAGACGGTTATCTAAAATTGAAAGTAGACGGTTATCTAAACGAAAGTAGATGGTTATCTAAAATCGAAAGTAGACGGTTATCTAAAATTGAAAGTAGATGGTTATCTAAATCGAAAGTAGTAGACGGTTATCTAAAATGAAAGTAGACGTTATCAAAATTGAAAGTAGACGGTTATCTAAAATCGAAAGTAGACGTATCTAAAATTGAAAGTAGAAGGTTTATTCAAAACAAAAGTAGACGGTTTATCATAAAATCTGAAAGTAGACGTTATCTAAAATTGAAAGTAGACGGTTATCTAAAATCAAAAGTAATGATCAATTTCAGTAACTCTCAAAAATGGAACACGGAAGCTCGAAAACAGCCCGATCATGAGGAAAGATAGTTTTAAAATTAGTTTTGGTTATATCTACAGGTTCCCCAGACCATTCCCCAGGTCTCTGTGTCATTTACAGTAACCGAATATTACTATTTGTCCCTCAAAATGGACAGAAACTTTCACATTTTTTTCTCCCATAGACTTCTATGGGTCCGTTTTGGAATCTTCGAATTTTCCGGAAAATTTGAATCTTCGAAAACGGAATGAAACTCAACAGTTTCGAACATCTCTAATTATCAAGGTTTGCAAGCTGACAATTTAATGGGGCCTGTTTAGAGAAAAGTATATGCAAAAGTTGGAAGCAGAGCCGAGAAGAGCACTTCTGTATTTACTCCATTAATTGTCAGTGAAAGAATTGCAGATATCAAAATAATTCCTTTTAATCACTGGTGTAACTGCCAGAGCCCCGTCCCCCTGCAAGTTTGTCCTCCATCCCCATGTGGCAGTCCTTTTACAACTGGCTTGCAGCAGGTACAGCAGCTGTTTAAAACAGCTAAATGATTGTGGTGCCAGGCGGCCAATAACTCAACCCTCTTCATCCACCAGGCTCTTAATACAAAACCCCATACTGTGTATGCCTAAACCAATGTTCCCTCTAATTTTTATCAGTGTGCACAGAAATAAATTGTCTGTGCACATTCAAAATGTGTATTTTTGTGCGCTACACACCACACTTATTCCAGCAGATGTGTGCAGGCCTGTAGAGTTGTGTGTGCATGCACGAACACACAGTTTGGAGGGAACGCTGGCCTGTCCCAACTCTGCCCCAGTGCTGAATCCTCTTCTCCATTGTTGGCCAATTTTAGAAATTGCTGGAAGAAGGATGACTTGGACCTTTCATATAATACAATGGTTTAAGTGGTAAATTATTTTTGTTATGTGGAACACAATGTTTTTCTATTCAAGCATTTTTTTTCCTGGAAATAAACTGTAAGACCACAAACAAATATTTTGCCAATTTTCCAGGCTCTTATATAATAGATTTGCTGGCACATATTTGTGCCGTGACTAACAGGTCTTTGATGGTTTATTTTGCCCATTTTGCCACCATTCACATTAATTTTCTTTTAAACTCATACTCTTAATTTAATTAGTGGATTATTTTTATATCCTTGTCATTTCATTTAGTTTAAGTTATTCATCTCTTTGTCTCTGCTATGAATCTGTTGTTATTGGTCAAATTTGTTGGATAGATCTTTAAGGGAATGTCTGGTCAATTGTCAGTTACTGGCCCCTCCCTCAGTGCTGTGACTGTTGACATCACATCCAATGGTTGACTGCTGTTTCACCTGCTAGTGCCTCTGCACATGCTCAAGCTAATTAAAAGCTCATTAAGCAGAGAGAGGAGATAGATACCTTTGCCAGAAAGGAAGAGAACTTATCATTAAATATTTGGTAACAAATGCATGTAATAAACTGGTAAAAATAACAGTTAGGGTGAGGCCACACTGCAACGCACAGGAATCGCGCGCAAAACCGCGAGCGTTATCGCACACAATGTGTGCACGATTCTTGCGCGTTTCGCGCTCGCGTTTGCGTTTTGCGCATGCGTTTTCGCCTTTTTCGCGTTATGGACACGCATGCGCTAACGCACCAAAAATGGTGAACGCATGCGTTACCAAAACGCGAACGGACGCGCAATTGCATGCGCATCGGAAATCGCGGGAATTTTAGCGTTCCCGCGATTTCCATTTTAGCAAAATGCCTGCGCAAACGCGCGAAAAACGCGCTAGTGTGGCCTATGTCTTAGGGTTGCAGACAGATAACACAAGTCAATGTTTTTTGGAACATGAGTACCACCCCCCAATGGCCTTTTGATTGGGCTAGGCTTTTTCACTATTGAAACACTGTTGCTTGAACATCACCTGAGGAAGTGGGCACGTTAATTCCCCCCAAAACGTTGTGAGATGTTTTGTGGTCACCAATAAAAGTTGTTGAATTTCTTTGGAGTGCGACCCTCGATTTTGCCTTTCGTCTGTATCTATGATCCACCAAGGGTTGGACACTGAGGAGTAACCACCCATACTTGCATATAGTGCAAAAGAACTGTTTGTTATACAAGATTGTAAGGTACTGCATTTCGTGACAATATGTTACTTTCTCAATGGCTCTGAAGCCTTTGCAGTGTTTGTATGGCTGAGCCCGCACTGCCATGCACAAGAAACGCATCGCAAATTTTACAATGCAATTTGTTTTTTTTATGTGCGCACTTGCATTTCCCAATAGTCCTAAATCTCAATGCATCTGATTTGCAACCAAAAATGGTGATTGCATACGTTGTGATTTCGGACAGGAGCGCAATGTAATGCAGTCGGTAGCCTTCCAGATAAAGAATGTGCTTTAGAAATTCGTGTCTTCTAATAACACAAGTATCTTTTGTTTGAAAGGGCTTTACTACAGGAGTGAATGTAGTTGATTTAGCTATAGATTTCTAGGAGTAAACGTTATATTTTATGTACAGTGGAAGACTAATAAACCCTGATAAAATGCTTTATAGCTACTGTGGACAATGTTGCAATTTAATGCCCCAAACTATTTGCAGCTATCTTTATGCTGTTAATATGCTGATAATCATAGTTCTGGAACATCTTATCACCTAGAGTTCAGAGAAAGATGTACAAGAACAAATACTTTACAACATTTTCCCATGATACCTAATGACGTATATGTGCCATCAGCAACAAACATTGGAAAGCACAATTATACCTGAATAATGACTCAGTTATTAATAAAATCTAAGTCTAGCTGTTGGAATTAATAAGGAAAGAGGCACACAGTCTTCTTAATGTTAGTGTGTGCCCTTCTCTGTCTTTTAGCTAGAGACATTCCTCAATAAATACAATGGAATATGCAACATCATTACCCAGTGCAGGGATAGCCAAGATCGTGAGAGGGCACACTGAACTTAAAGGGAATCTTCACTGCCTAAACTTAGTTTTAAAACAGAGCCAAAGGGACAGTAAAGGTGGGTACACATGGTACCAATCTAAGGTGACAGACAGAATCTGTAATCCTGCTGGTTTTATTGAAGAACAAGAGGTAAGAGATAACTCCTTTACCCCCATCCTTCAGTTAAACTGAAATGGCCAAACTTAAGGCTCATACACACGTGCGATCGCGGGTTCTGACCTGTGACGCACAATGCGTATGCATGGCCATTTCGGACGATAATCATGCTGTTGATGGGCACTTTGTCGGCTGAAATGGCTGGTCGTTTGAAGTTCCACTTGGCCGGTTGGGCCGTGATCCCAGACCGAACGGCCATTTCAGCCAACAAAGTGCTCATACACGACATGATTATCCTCTGAAACGCTCATGCATGCACATTTTGTATCGCAGGTCGGCATCCGCGATTGCACGTGTGTGTATGAAGCTTTAATTTAGGCAGTGGAGTTACCCTTTAAGATGAGCATTTCTCTGTAGCCTGACTGAATATTTAGGTATAGCAAACAAACCCAGCTGAAGAAATATACAGGGAGATTCAATAAAAGTTCTTATCGTTTAAAATGGTGCTACCAACCAATCAGATCTTATTTAACATTTGAAAGCTAACATCTGATTGGTTGGGGCAAAATTAGCACCATTTTTAACAATAAGAACTTTTATTGAATAGCCCTGATAGTTTTGTTCACTTTCTATTCTAATTATCCTCCATAGGGTAGCGGGTTCTGGCAATTTAGCATTTTTTAACTGTGATTTTCTGTGTGAATACAATGGATGTATTAATCACTGTGTTTGCCACTTTCTTTAAACATTTTTAAATTCTAATATAAAAAACTAAATGTCTGTTAGAAGCAAATATGAATTTACCTTCATCTTCATCTTCTTCTGCCTCATGTTCAGCAATGAAGTCAAAGCGAACGTCTGTTTGTCGTGTGGAACCCATGAGGGACAAACATACAATCTCCCCATCTGGGCTCATTATTAAGCTACCCAATGAGTTATTCTTGCAGTACTCTGAAACCACAAAACACATACTTTCAGAACAACCCAATTAAACAATAGGGGGAAGTGGCGTTATGATTGGTGGGTAACCGGGGAATTAGAGGGTCTATGATCAGCTGTTTTAAACAGCCGATTGTGCGTTCGGTACCGGAGCACTGATAGGTATCTTCACTGTTTACTCATGATCTGCTGTTTAAAAAGAGCTGATTGTGTGAGCTGGGGAGTGTCAGGGGCCCGGCCTTTAATCTTGTGGGGGGCCCATGCACCAGGAGTTTTGCGGCTGATAGGGGGCCATATTTATAAAGGCTAAAAAGCGATACCACGGTTTTATAAATATGACCCTATTTAACAGTCTACGTAACAATCTATGGACACTAGGAATAGTAGAACAGCAGACTGCACTGAGCAGGCAGAAAGGGGGGATTCCAGGGGGTAATCCCCCCTAAACACGCCACTGCATTTAACCCAAAAATTCACTGCATAAAAACGCAACAGACGCACATGCACTAACATAAAAAGCATTGCAAAAAGGTTTTACACAATGCAGTTTATTCCATCCATGCATTTTACGTTGTGTAGTGTGAACATTGCCTAATAAGCCCTCAGGGAAATTTTACTTCAAGCTATAAGTGAAAAAGATTTATGTTAAAAACATATACTGGAATTCTCATTTACAATCACTTTTTTCTTGACTGATGTTGCCATTTTATCTGCCAGTGCCAAAGTTTCATCAGATCAATCATAGCCATTCAAAGGCAAGTAAAGCTGTAATTCTTTTAGAATAAATAGGTACACTGCAATCAGAGTTAACACCTATCTTATCATTCGGGGAAGACAAACATTACCTCACACTTTCTAAAAAAAAAGGAGACATATGTAATCTCTATTAATATTGGTGGACCACACGTGAAATAATAGCCATCCAATTAAGCTGGGTACACACATTCCCGATAAAGGCCAATCCCTTTGCTACCAACTTTATTGGTAAAATGTGTACGGGCGGAACGTTCCGTGTCGGAACCAATCATTACAAACGGAAAATTTCCCTCGTTTGTGGTCAGCCCCCCATACTCCCTATATAATCGTACTCCCTATATAAAGTATAGGGAGTCGGCAACGAAATTGGGGAGTATGGCAAAACGAACATTCTCCCTATACTTTATATAGGGAGTACGATTGTGACTGTGTGTACTTCCATCTGTCCAAGATGATAACAGAATCTTGCAGATTCTGTCATCTTTGACAGATTGGTACAGTGTGTACCACGGGTGTAACTGCAGGGGCCCGGGCTCCCAGTGAGATTGGAGGATGGGCTCCACAGTCGCAGTTGCGCATATGAAGGAAACATACGTGCAATCAGCTGTTAAAAAGATCGGACCTGAACTTCCAATTTGGTTCCGGTCTTTTAAACTGCTGATCATGTGTATGTTTCCTTCATACGTGCAATCAGCTGTTTAAAAACAGCTGATAGCGGAGGTTTTGGTGGGCCTTCTTACTGTCCGGGCCCCCTGCTGTTGTAGGGGTGGCGGGGCGGTACTTACACCACTGGTGTTTAAGAACAAGCAATTTGCCAAGGTGGGTAGCTATATGTTGACACATAATGCATGACTTTTTTAAAATTATTGCAATCGTAATTGTGATTGTAAACTGACAAATGCTTTGATAAATGTACAATGTTATTTGTACCTAGATGTAATATATATATTGTTCAACATTTTGTTTATTGTGAGGTCACATTACATTTATATTTAATCGAAACTTTAGAAAATACAAGATCATTTAATCATTACGGTCTAATGTCGGCATAATAAGATCGGGAAAACATATAATCAATGGTAATGTCAGATTGATCGTAATATCGTCCCAGTGTATGGGCACTTTAAGGTTGGGTACACACCATGCAATATTTCCTGTCAGCGGCTGCTTTTGCTGTGACTGACCGTGATTTGTCCTGGCTGGCTGTTCCGCCACGTCCCATGTGAACCCAGCCTTACACACGTGGGGCAGCACAGTGGCTCAGTGGATGGCACTGATGCCTTGCAGTACTGAAGTCAAGTTCGAATCCACAGTTGGACACATCTGCAAGGAGTTTGTATGTTCTCCCCGTGCTTGTGTGGGTTTCCTCCAGGCACTCCGTTTTGCCCCACAACCATAAAGACATACTGATATGTTGTACGGAAATAAGCTAAGTTGTATGTATTGTAAGCTCTTTGGGGAAGGGCCTGAGGTGAATGTATACAATATAATGTAATTGTAAAGTGCAATGGAAGATTGTTGGTGCTATAGAAATCCACAATAATAATAATAATATAGCTAGTGTATTCTTAAGCCTAGTACACACGTGATCTAATGGGAAGGATGCCCGATCACATGGGATTGTTGGCTGGAATGGCTGTTCAGATGCTTATTTTAGCTTTACTGCTCTAATTGCTCAGACCATAGGACAAATGTGTTTATTTTGAACTCCACACAACATGTTTCGGACTATCTTGGTCTTTTTTAAGTGTGAAATGTGTGGAATTCACAATAAACACATTTGTTTGGCAATACCCTATGTGATTGCATGAGTTCGTCAGGTACCTTATACTACTACTCTTTATACAAACAACGGTTAAAGTGTTTGGGGCAGAACACTAATGTATACCTGAGGCATCCTACTAAGGCATACTGGAAACCACATCTTATCTCTGTCCTCCAATACAGATTAAATGGAGCATTTCAATTATAAGACAGTGAAATTTGTCTCTATTGGATGGGGTGTGGCAGTCTGGGAAGAGAAGGAATGGCAGGTGGATGGTTCAGTGTTGCAAAGCCATTATGTTTTCAGAAGACCAATGGACCAAAAGAATTACACCACATGACAGCTTGTTATAAGAGGAAAGGATTAGGGCAGAAGACAATATGTTGTAATGAAAGAAATGTTGCATGTTATACAGTTATATGGTGTTTAGATTCAGTGTGTGAGACTATTAATAACCAAATTCAAGTTTAATTTTCTGAAATATTCATATATTGCCACTTTGCAAGGTCCTTTTTAGTACTAAAAACAGACAGATTTTTACCTTTCAGTTCTTCTGGTACCAAGCCTCGAATAATTCCAGTTGGGAGAGTCTTAGGTACATTTGTGTTGCTATTATTTACATTGGAAACCTTTTTATTTGCCAGACCAGGTCCTTTCTTTCCATTTATAGGTGGCAGATATCCTAGTGGTGGGGCTTCAGACATGGGTAAGATAATGTCACCTCAAACAAGAATAGCACAAATAAATAAATACAAGGGCTGCAATCAGTTTAATGCTAAACATGTCAAACACATTGTCAGGAAAATGTGTAGAGTGACTTGGTAAGAATGGGTTAACTATTCCTATTAGTTCTTAGGACCAATAAACATTCCATTCCAACCTGGAACAGTCCTATTGTTTATATTACGATTAGTCAAGCATGGAACCAGATCTCCTTTCTCAGACAATGTGGGGCCGAACCGTGCATCTGGAATTCTCTTCAGCTAGGGGTCTGGTGGGTACTAAAGGTCATTTTAAGGACAAGTCATCATGGAAAATAATTGTATTTCGGTATTGGAAGGCGTAAGACAAAACCAATGTTATATTTGTAATATAATAATTTGCCCATTAATAGGATACCAACATGGAGACCTTATTCCCTTGCCAAGGTGAGATATTAATATCTGGGGAATATAGGATTACACACAGGTCATGTTTGGTATTGGAGGAATTGATAATAATAAAGGAGAGGAATATGTGATCAATATCCCAATACAATGTACATATCTACATTTATATGGAGTCTGCCTAAATGAGGGGAATGAGTGCTTTTGGCTAGTCGAAATCTGGCATTCCTGGACACTCCCACCTCATGTGGAGGGCGTAGTTCAACAAATAGTTTAAAAGTCCATGTAGTCCAAAATAATGTTGTTCATACTTGGGGACATGCTAAAACGTTGTAGGGACCCAATGTTTCATCCTGCCCCAGGACACAGGACTTCTTCTATGGAGTAGGGTCTGTAATATTTTATCCTTTTTATTTTATATAACTGGTACTATTGTATGTCATTTTATTGTAACACCATTTTATTTTATTTTTGTATTATATGCACTGTCCACCTTGTGGAATATAAATCTAAAATTTAATAAGTTTTGTCTTTGAGGCTCTAAAAGAACTCAGTTAGCCTCTGATAAGTTTATATGTGTTTGAATGGAGTGTGCATTGTAAATGCTAATTAACTCTGACTGCTTGTGAAGGACTGATGCTAATTAACCAGTTAGTTGCTGGAGTAATGGTGTAGTGTTAACCATTTAGCTGCCGACAGGGGTGTGCATAGTCATTGAGAGTCAAGAGTGGGTTTTTGGGGCGTCTTTAAGGCCGTAACTTAAAGTGGTGGCAGCGAATACCGATTAATTAGTCAGATCACGTGCCCAGCGAACTGGCGTTCGTGACAATTGGCTGGCAGCGTGTGGGATAAATTATTTTTTATTAGAGCATTAGTGCTTGGATTAAGTTATTTAAACCTTGTACTAAAGAACTGTATCCTTGCGAGGGTATCAGTCTTCAAAGACAAACTCAGTGCATTTATTTTTAAAAGACATACGTACAAACAGTTGTTCCCTCCCCTTCTCTTTTTTTTTTCTTTCCTATATTTTATTTGGCAAGGTTGCTGAGGATGGCAACCTTTTAACAGAGACAACCAGAGGAGTCCTGATCAATCTCTGTGAGAAAGAGGTATTGATGTCCTGGATAAGTCCAAGGAGCTGCTGATAAGGGCATTGTTGAAAGTGACCAGGAGCAGCAGAACTACACAACTGAGTCGGGAAGCAATGTGGATTTAGCTATCCCAGAGAGGACTGTTAACCTTGGATTTTCTCAGCATGGGAATACTACAGTGCAGGAACATACTTCTTCCCTGCAAAAGGATTTACAATGTTGGGTTCAGTGACCCCCAGCTACGTCTCAATTGATCTTGCAGCATCAGAGAGGGAGGCACAGAGGGAGGGCAGCAGCAGCAGCAGCTGAGAGCTGAAGCAAGCCCAGCGTGAAATGGAAGCCGCAGCAGCTGAATGGCAGGCGCGAGAGAATTCGAAGCTGCAGCCGCAGACCGTGCATTTCAGCTGGAGTTAGCAAAGCTCCAGCACCAACCCAGTCTCCACAGTCCAGGGAGTCCAGAGACGGTCCGTTTGCTTTGCATGGTTCACCCAAGTTTCCTGTCATGGACAATGATAGCATTTGGACACTTTTTTGTTGAGTTTTGAGAAGTGCTGCAACAGTATCAGTTGCCACTGGAGCAGTGGGCAATACTTGACACCTGGATTAAAAGGCAAAGCCTAGAGGCCTTTGTTGAACTACCACCAAGCTTGATGGGGACTATGAGGCTTTGAAACAGGCTCTGATTAAGAAGTTTAACCTCACGCCAGAGGTGTATCGCAAAAAGTTTCGAGCGTTGCAGAGAGGCCACACTGACACTACTCAGATGTTGTGAGTAATCTGAGAACCAGTTTTCGCCAGTGAATTAAAGGACTGTCGTTACCAAATTTGAGGAGCTGGAGGATCTTATGGTAATGGATCAGTTCCTTATATCTGTCCTGGAGATGTGCGACAGTTTGTTTGGATCGGGAGCCAAAAACAGCGCAAAAAGCAGCAGAAGTCGCAGACCACTATGCAGCCACCAGGTGCCAACATATCCAAAAGGTCCAACGTTACAAAGATCACCAAGCTGGAAGGATCGTCACCACAGGGAAGCAGCACTGAAGAATGTCAAGGCGGGTGAGAATTTGTCTGAAAGGCCCAGTGTGAGCGTAAACCATGGAGATCCACGCAATGTTTTATATGTTAACCAGATGGGACATGTAAAAGCTTCCTGTCCAGAAAGAAAGGGACCAGTGTCACCTGTCAATCCAGTGGTAATGCTCGTATCGGGTAAGACAGAGAATTTATGTCATCATATGCAGACTGTGACTGTGGGAGATAAATTACCCAGGGGTTCGGGACTCAGGAGCTAACTTGTCTCTGTGGCGCCCAGAGATGATTAACTTTGGGGACATTATTCCTGGGAAGACTTTATTGGTAAAGGGAGTGGGTGGGAGTCATCCACGGTGCCTGTGGCTAATGTTTACTTGGATTGGGGTGTGGGGAGAGGTCTGAGGGAAGTGGGGATATCCAATGAAATTCCTGTCAATGTGTTATTGGGGAATGATTTGGGGGAGAATGGTCTCTGCTTTTGTGCCAAATGATCCGGTCTCACTAGGTCCAGCCGCGCTGGAGTGTGACCACCCACTGCAATCAGTAAAGGGAACAGGTAACAAGGGGCAAGGTAACTGGGAGGGAGGGCTGAGAGACCAGAGCAGATGTCTGTCAGTGCCAAACCAGATGCCTAACTGTGTGAATGGAGAGAGAGAGGGGGATCCCCCAGTTCACTCTCTGGTAGAGTCAGGTATATACCTGTAGGTAGGGATTGTCACAGTAGCTGGGAGGGAGGGCTGAAGACCAGAGAGGGTGTCAGTCAGTGCCAGAACCAGTACTGTCTACATGTGTGATGTAGAGGGGGAGGAAAGGTATCCCCAGGGTGATGTTCTGGGTAAGTACCCGTAGTAGAGAGGTTTTCCAGAGTTGGATCCCTGATCCTGTGCCCTCTGCCTGAGGTCCTGGATAGCAGTCAGGAATTAGTGCAGGAGTGTGTGGGGCAGGTGGTAAGGACTCAAAGCAGGGTCCTAATGGATGTTTCCACTCAGACTGAGGGAGAAGAGGTAGCTGTGGGCATGCGGTGCGCCAGTACCAACCTCAGTGGTGGTTGGAGAAGGAAGAGTAAGGGTTAAAGAGGGACAGCTAACAGAGCTAGGAGTGTCCCAGGTAGATGGAAAGAAGGTAGCTATCCCGGAGGACAAATCCATACCAGTAACAGTCACTGGTTGTCCCAGTCTAAGAGGGAGCAGGGATATGGTGAGCAGGAAGGGAAGTTAAGGTTAAGAGTGACCAGTATCTGTCTGAGTTTAGACCCAGGGAATGGGGAACTTTAGACCCAGGATACAGGTAGCAGTGAGGATAAGGAGGATCTGTCCAGCAGGAGAGTGTGTCAAAGGGAGGACAGATGCCTGAGTTAGGAGTGGCCGGGTACAATCCCCTACATATCAATGTACTCCAGGTGGTAAATACGAACTGTACCTTCAACACACAGAGTGATCACAAGATGGTATGATGGATGGTTTTCCTCTATATTGGAGTGTGTACAGACTGGGCATCAAGAGGTTAACCAGTCTACTTGGGTGAGTGAGTGTGAACCCAAACCCAGTTTCATAACCACAGTAAAGAGGATGGTGGTTTTGTAAAAATGTGCAGGTGAATCACATCGTGGAGCAATTGATTTACATTCACCGAACCAAGGGGATGCAGGTGGATATTCGTGTCTATCGGAACCACCTGATTATGGACGCAGTAGGAGTGACCTGTGAGTCACATCCCGTGCGCCAATTTTAAGAGGGATGTGTCAGAAAATGTGTAGAGTGACTTGGTAAGAATGGGTTAACTATTCCTATTAGTTCTTAGGACCAATAAACATTCCATTCCAACCTGGCCAGTCCTATTGTTTATATTACGATTAGTCAAGCATGGAACCAGATCTCCTTTCTCAGACAATGTGGGGCCGAACCGTGCATCTGGAATTCTCTTCAGCTAGGGTCTGGTGGGTACTAAGAGGTCATTTTAAGACAAGTCATACATGGAAAATAATTGTATTTCGGTATTGGAAGGCGTAAGACGAAACCAATGTTATATTTGTAAATATAATAATTTGCCCATTATAGGATACCCACATGGAGACCTTATTCCCTTGCCAAGGTGAGATATTAATATCTGGGAAATATGGATTACACACAGGTCATTTTTGGTATTGGAGGAATTGATAATTAATAAAGGAGAGGAATATGTGATCAATATCCCAATACAATGTACATTTCTACATTTATATGGAGTCTGCCTAAATGAGGGGGAATGAGTGCTTTTGGCTAGTCGTAAATCTGGACATTCCTGGACACTCCCACCTCATGTGGAGGGCGTAGTTCAACAAATGTTTTAAAAGTCCTGTAGTCCAAAATAATGTTGTTCATACTTGGGGACATGCTAAGAACGTGTGTATGGACCCAATGTTTCATCCTGCCCCAGGACACAGGACTTCTTCTAGTGAGTAGGGTCTGTGAATATTTTTCCTTTTTATTTTATATAACTGTTGTACTTATTGTATTTCATTTTATTGTAACACCATTTTATTTTATTTTTGTATTATATGCACTGTCCACCTTTTGGAATATTAAATCTAAAATTTAATAAGTTTTGTCTTGATGCTCTAAAAGAACTCAGTTAGCCTCTGATAAGTTTATATGTGTTTGAATGGAGTGTGCAGTGAAATGCTATTTAACTCTGACTGCTTGTGAAGGACTGATGCTAATACCAGTTAGTTGCTGGAGTGAATGGTGTGGTGTAACCATTTAGCTGCCAGGACAGGGTGTGTGCATAGTCAGTGAGAGTCAAGAGTGGTTTTTTTTGGGCGTCTTTAAGGCCGTAACTTAAAGTGGTGGCAGCGAATACCGATTAATTAGTCAGATCACGTGCCCAGCGAACTGGCGTTCGTGACACACATGATACAGGTATTTGTGTTTAGACAATATACTATAAAAGTGTATCTATACTCTTAAAAAATTGAATTTTAAAAACGTTTGTTTTTTGAGTTGTAGATTCTGTGAAATCATTATTTTAAATCACCGCATTTACAGGAAAGACCTGTCAATCCAGAAGCATAAATTATAATATGTGTCCTATCCCTGACCTCTTACCAGGATCTTTGGCTGTCTGCCAGTACACTTTCTGCAACAATTAAGAGAATCAGCAAAGGAAAGAAGGCAGGGAGAGGGAGGGAAGATGTGTAAGTAGAGCAGAATCCATGGTGAGGCAGTGCAGAACTTACAAGTATCGCAGACACTGCACGTATGCAGTGAGTAAGGGAGGGTGGGGGCAATTAGGAGCACTCACTAAACATTGATAATTTATGACAAAGCAAGCACAGATAAACATGTGAGTATCACCATTTTACTTCTCTCAAATTGAAGTTTCAGATAATGTAAAGTGAGTGAGTATAGTGACCCATTAAACACATTTTGTTTCACTGCATTAGAAGAGAGAACCCTTAATTATTTGGGGAAGATTAATGTGTCTTGAAATCTAATATAGGGGAACATATTGTATTAGGGTGAGGCCACATTGCTCCCTCGTGCAAGGAACCGTGCATTCCCAGTGTGCAATAGCGTGTTGCCGTGTGTGCGATTGCCCAATGTTTTGCAATCAGAGCGCATGAAATTGCGAAAAATGTGGATCGCACACCCAGCGCACAGATGACTCCAGGTGGTGTAGTTGATCGGTACTTAATTGATTAGGATTAGGAAATGGCTACACAATCTTAAAGCCAACTACATGTGTATTTTATTTCCATTCTGAAACTGGATGCTGACTGTAATACAGATAAACTACCTTCATGCTGATAAACATTCCATTCAATGTCCATCTGCAGAGTTTTAATTTTGGGCTCTGGTAACTTCACTGGCCCATCATCATTCAGTGATGAGACATCGTTGACTTTCTTGCCTATACTTTGGCTCTGGGACTCGATCTGATTGGATTCTGTGGAAACACAACAAAAGACAGGTTGCAGGTTAAAATCACATTATGACATTTTTTTTGATTATTTGTGGGAACATCATTTCCACAATGATCCATTTGTAGCAGAAGGAAACAATTTCCCCGTTACAAGACCTATAACCATTTAAAGGGCCATGTTACTGCAAGAATAGCGAAACCATATACAAAGGACCCAAAAAATATATGGGCCCCCAAGTACACTATATGGGGCACACACACTGTTTAACTGCAAAAAATGGAAAATTTTATTCATACACCATACACAATACACCATGTACAATACATAATATACTCATAAAATATACACCTAAAAACAGATACATCCTTCGGGGCGAGAATAGCAAGTAATACAGTAATAATAACCAATAACCACAATAATAACCAATAACCACAGTAACCAATAAAAATCACAGAGGCTCATATTTTTTCGAAACAAAGAATTTTATATACTGTGTCCCAGTCACTGCCACAAGTAAATTCTCTAGATAAGTGTCACCTGAATACAAGGTGTAAAATGCTTTAACATTAATAGACAAAGCCCATCAATCTTTGTACCACAAGTCCCCTTCATCCTGTATGCAAACACCAGAAGTCAGATACTTATAAACTGGGTTTGGGTCTTTATCTTTATTAACTGATGTTCCTCTTATGTTATATAAACATAAAGGACAAATGGCTGGAGTCAACCCCAATTGCAACAAATAGAGAGATGCACAGTCGATCCGAGTATAAGTCGAGGTACCTATTTTTACCTGAAAAATTTGTACAAACTGATTGACTCGAGTATAAGTCGAGGGTAGAAATTATCACCACTACTGCCTTCTGATTCTGTGTTGTTTTTAGGCTTTAATTGCCCTTTAAATGGACAGCAGAATTCCCATACATGTTTGGAAACTACAACTCCCAGCATGCTTTGTTGCTGGGAGTTTCAGTTTCTAAACATGTGGAGTGGCAAGGTTCAGTAAACTTTTAATTAAGGGCCCTCTGACCCCCATTTAGTAAAGGGAATCTGTACTGTACTAGCAGCTGTCTGCACTGTACTAGCAGCTGTTTTTTGCCCCAAAACTGAGGAGACCCATCAGATTTATAGCATCCAGTGACCGGAGCGTGAGTCCAGCAGCCAGAATGCAGGAAGTGTAAAGGCAGATCAGCTCCTGTAACACAGCGCCACCTACTGGTTACTATCTGTAATTGCAGAATTTGGATCTAAATTAGGACTTGACCCGAGTATAAGTCGAGGTTAGGTTTTCAGGCTAATTTTAAAGCCTGAAAAATTCGACTTATACTCGAGTATATACGGTACTGGGGGAAAACGTAAGTAATAGTGGATGTCTATACATTGCCCCCCTTAATAACTACTCATTGGAAAACTGGATGTTTAAGGTGCCTTATCGATTTTTTTGAGAGCCAGGAACTATGTGACATTAGTTAATTTAGCTTTGTTTTTGTGGCACTGGGGCTCAGAGGTGGAGAAAGTGACATTGGTAGAAGACATGCCCCTTTTTTAACATTGTTTCCTTCAGAGTTAAAGTAAGGAGCAGGTCTGCGCTTGCCAAGGAAGGTAGGTGAGCAGCCAAGGAACAGAATGAAGGACATGTCTACAAGAATGGCAGTGTGTACCGCAGTTCATTGCTGGCCTCAGGATCACTCTGAATTGCCCCAAAATTTAACCTTGTTCGTGGTCAGCTCACTGTACTAAAGCATAGGGAGATAGCCGCAGGTAAAGGAAATGTGCAGTCCCGAATGTTCTTCCTAAAGATTCTGTCTGTTATCTTTTAAAGATCTGTACTATGTGTACCAACCTTTTTAATTTCAGCTGTAATGTTTTATTATCAGTCTTCTGATGTGTGCAGTTTTGCTGTTGCTGGAATGGGGACAGAGTTTTGACAGTTGGTATGCTGTGTACTGAAGGGGGTGGGGGGTAATACTGAACCTTTTTTTTCAGTATAGCTGCCTTTTAAGGCTAAGTGTTAGGTTGCTGCCTTTCCTTACCCAAAGTTTAAATTGCCCTAGAATTTTTTCAGGAAATTTGGCAACTGTGTGAAAATCCAGCATAAACCAGCAGATTCTTTCTGCTATTAGATATAGTAGTACAGCCTATGCCATGTCTCATGTTATACTGCATAAGGGCTGATGCAGTAAGAGACGCAAAGGTTTGCCCATGCAATAATTTAATAGTATCCAATTAAAGCTAATAGCTTTTTATTGGGATACTGCAGTTAGATTAATCTGATTGGTTGCTGCAGGACAGTAGCACAGGCAAAGTTTTGCACCCTTTTAGCATCAGCTGCTTTATCATTTACTATCCTTGTGATATACATGGTAGTTGCACATGTAAATTACATTATTTATCTGTATAAACATCAGAATTATAGTATTGTTTTAAACTTGTACTAAATACAAATGTAAAGTATCTAAAGTATCTAATCAATTTTGGCAAGCAATTACATTTTAATTAAATTAAAAAATGACTAATTCAATCATCGAAGAACTTGCAGCTGTTACTGTTACACTTTACCTGTCTTGCTGGCCTTCTCCTCTTGTTTTGGCCTCGGTGGATGAAAATGAATCAAGAGAGGGATTACCAGAAGTTCTTTGGGTGGGTCAGAGGCTTGACGTCTCCTCTTTCTGTAAGTAGCTTGGGGAGTCTCATTAAAAATTGGAGGCAACTTTACAGGTTCCTGTGGAAGACAGATTAAACAGATTAAAAAACTATCACTCATTGCTTTGGAATAATGTTATAGCTCAGATCTCCCCCTTTGGTATGTGAGCCACAGAACACATTCAATAGGAGCAATGTACCACACTGAGCAGAGCATAAGGTTATGAATGTCAGAGCAAACTTAAATTACACAAAAAAGGCTACAGAACACCATAGGGTGAATACCAGAGGTACGAGGAAGTAAGTAACAACAAACAAGTCCACAATATTAATGGAGGACGCACACTTTGGAAAAAATCACAACTATTTACCATGATTAAAGTGACTTAATGCCATACAACATTTTGACGGCTTATTTTAGGTGTTTGGAATTTTATATATGAAGGAATCATGTGAGATCTGACAAGAAGCTGCAAATTGCCAGTTGTGACTGGAAAAATTGTAAAAAGTAGTGGTCATTAAAAAATTACTGTATAATTCATTTACAATAATGACTCTTAAAGAGGAACTAAAGTCACCAAACAATATAGTCACAATGGACAGAGAACATTTACAAAGATTTAGTAAGCTGTGTCTCACATCTCCCTTTGCTTGGCTGTTTGATTTATGAAATAAAGCTGTGGGTACTAGGGGTTAGCTCCCATAATTCATCTCTCTGGGTTTGCTGGGAGCCTTACTGTACACTTCACACATCACATGTTCTCTAGTATATGAGTTTCTACAAACAAGGAATGTTGCAAGTTTCTGGTATTGATATATAATGTAAAGTTGATCCTGGGAATTTTTTTTTTTTTTGCCCTTCATAAATTTGGTGGGTTTTTTTTTTGCCTTTCTCTGGATCAACAGTTAGGCAGGAAATGAGGATATTGCTAGATGGGTTGAACTGGAAGGATGTATGTCTTTATTCAACCTCAAATACTATACTATACTATACTATACTATACTATATGGCAGATCAAAACAATGAGGCTGCAACCTGTTCTGCTCCATAGAAACTGACAGACAGTCAAATTACAGTACAGTTACTGCCTGTGTTAGTCACAGTACATTTTACAACCTCATTCAGCCTCTCAAAAAAGAATTCTTATACACATTCCTTTGCTTTTCCTACAAAAAACAAGTCATCTTTGCAGTTTATTCCTATCAAGCACAAAAAAATAATTGAAAAAAAGGTGTGAAATTAATCTGTAACCTCATAGACTGTAAGTTTCTAAAAGCAGAATATTAGCCTACTGAGTAACCAGAGCTAATGCAAAGAAAACAGGTACCTTTAGAAACTTTCAGGGTTATTCAATAAAAGTTTTTAGCGTTAAAAATGATGCTAATTTTGCCTCAACCAATCAGATGTTAACTTTCAAATGTTAAATAATATATGATTGGTTGGGGCAAAATTAGCACCATTTTTAATAGGGTTTTATTGAATAACCCTATTTATCTTTAGCTAGGAACAGAATGTAAGCAAAAAAACACCACTAAAACCAGCTGTCTATTTTGTATTGTTCCTGGTTGGCTGTCTGACATTCAGGATGGAAAACAAATGCTGGGTAGCAAGCAGCTTTCAAAACCGTATAAGGGATTTTCATTCTGGCGTGGATACATCTGTATAAAACATATGTGCATGGAGACAGTAAATACTGTGGTTAGGGTGTGTGGTTAATAGGTGCACATGCTTTAAAGGCTCTTTGAAGACTATATGAGTTTTGAGTTTTACTGGCAACAACATGGAAGCCTTCTTAGTTACAGAATCTCTTATACGCACATAAATGCAATTAGCTAGAGAAGTATCTTACAATGTATTGGTGTTATGGGGAGAAAAGCTTACACATTATAATTAGAAAATTAAGTTTAATTCTCCTTTAAAAGGACACTAAACTGAAAAAATTACTTTGCCTCATCTTAATCTATAATTGAATAAATGCAAGTGGGACTTATTCTGATTTGTGGGTGTTGCTGCATGCCTTCAATCCAGCACACATTTTGTTCAGGAGCAGTATCCCCCCTCCCTTATTTTAACCACTCCCACTTCCATCCAACCTGACTTTTTTACCCAAAAACCAACTGTCAAGCCTGCATACAGCATTCCAACTGTCAAAACTCTGTCACCATTCAAGCTATAAAAACTACTCACAGAAGAATAGTTTTTGAGAACAAGGAACTTAATTGACAGCTGAAATAAAATAAGTTTTAGATTGGATAACTAAAGAAATATTGGGCAAATCAACAAAAAATGATACAGTGGTGGTAGGGAAGAATTATAGTTTCCAGTTATGACCAATTTAAAATAACCAATTTTTCGGTCCATTTAACTAATGACAATTAGTGACGCTTATTTTAGAAACCCTGTAATAGACCTATGGTATTGAGCAATATTTGATGATTGTGAAAATTGGATTGTTATATTTAAAATACAAATACAACTGTAAAATAACGCTACTAGTCTTTATGTTATCATAACGGTATAAACTAACTACACCGTACATGTTTTACAACTGCAGTGTTAAAATGTGCGCAATCATTAATTTGCGATGTCCCAGTTTTATAAATATCCTCCTTAAGCTCTTTAATACACTAGGCAGACATAACATAGATTAGCTGTGTTTATAGATTCTAACCCTGTACTAACTGAATAGGGTTTAGGGTACTGTATGTAATATTCCGAGTGTGAATGTCACCTTTGTGTTTGAATCCTTTTTCAAGGTAGGTTCAGCTCCTCCAATCTGAGAAATTGGTGGAAAAAATCCCACCTCTTCTTCATTTTGCTGTTTTACAGTGTCTTGTTTACCTGTAGATTAAAATAAAAAAGATGTTTGGATTGACTTGCTTTTCTGCATATTTAAATGTTTACAGATAAGAGGATGCACAGGCAAAAAGCATGTCCTAGTCTCTTAGCGCTTAGTATATACATTTTGGTACCAGGTGATTCACTAAACCAAGGAAACAAGCAGAGACACATGAATAAAGCACAACGTTCCCTCCTGCTTTCATATTTCCAGAATACTTGGATATAGGAAGGAGTGGGGCCTACTCATAAACACAGGTTTTTGGCAAACCTCTACTAATAGGGCACATTTATGGTTCGGGAACAAAGGACCCCCAATTTATAAATACGAATGTTGATCGTTTTGTTCATTGCGACATAGAAGTTAGAACAACATCGGTACCTTATTATGCCTGTTTTTCTTTACTGCAGTCTACTGATTAGAGACTTTCTTTCCCTTTTTGGAGCTTTTTATATGGAGGTATCATGTGAGATCAAACAAGAAGCTGCACTTTGCAGTAAAAAAAAAATGCTTAGGTACAATCCCTAGGCCAAACGAGAAATAAATGAAGATAATTGTAGTGTGCAAATTAGAAATAATCTAGTTCTATAATGACACCAAGGGCTTGGCCCCACTTACAGTATGCACGTTTTTTGCTAATTCTTATATCAAGTGCAATGCAATCGGATTGGGCCCACTATGTGTGCAGTGCTCTGATCCATTATTGAAACGCATGTATTCCAATAGTACCTATGTGTATTGGAGCACATCGCAAATAATGCATAGCAGCGCATTGCAAAAAATCTGCATGCATCGTTGAGCCTGCAAGTTGGGCTGAGACCATCTACCTGTGCTTCTTAGTACCGGGGTAAAGTTTGGCTTCACATAGGATTGGGCTGAGGAATTGCAGTCAAAACACATTAAAGGACAACTCCACCCTCATAAGAAGATTTTTTAGAAAGAATGGCCTCTTTAAAATATGTTGATATATTAAGTTTGTCCTGTGAATTCATCATTGTATGCCTGCTATGCTTTTGGAGGCCTCATGGAAACTGAGCAATTTAGAAACCTGTACTAAGCCTGGGCATGCTCAGAAGAGGCAGACAGAGGATTAACATTCAGTCATTGGCTGTGATGTCAACTGTCAAATCCATAACAGACAGTTGCTGGCTGGAAGAACCAGGAAACAGAAACAGGGGAAACAGGACATTGTGCAGGATTTCAGGTTAGACTTATATATTTCAGATTTCAAACTATTACCGTTTAGGGTTTTGGAGGGTGATTTACCTGTATGTAAGTTTTCATTTTGGGGCTGGACTTGCCCTTTAATGTATATGTATTATATATGTATAATGTATAATGCCCTAGGCCTGAAAATAATCTAATTGTATAAAAAAATTAAATCAATTTAAAACACTGTAACCAAGATATTCAGATGATAATAAACATTGTAAAATGTTTTCTTTTAAAGGACTCAAAGATGCTCCATACTGTTACACTATCGAAACATCTACACATTTACTTTATCAAGGTGTCACTTCACTTTCATCAATCTTACATACTGTTTTGGTTTTTTTTTCTTCCGGTAAATGGACCACCATAGAAAGTACTGTGAGGTTTTGCATTAAATGGATCATTGAAATCGTTTCCGTATAATGCATCTGTATTTAAAAAAGGATTTGCTGAGATGTCAGTCCTTCCACCTCCCTCCTCATCTTGTTTAACCTCCAGCAGGTGTCCCTGTATATAAAGAGTAATTTAGTAAAATGAGAATAATTTTTTTATGAAATAAATACCAGCATATTGCAATCTACTGACACAACAACAAGAAGTAATGGTCAAATACCTATGGTAGAGCCCTGCATTGGGTCCAGTTTTTGGATGTTTTTGCTGGTTGGCTTTAGGTAAGGATGTAGGTGAGTAGTTTCTAGGTCTAAATAATTATATAGATAGCTATACCCGTGCAGAAAGAAAATGTAAAAATCGTTGATGTTGTGGATCTCCAGGAAAGTGGGTTGCAGAAATGGTGCAGATAAGCAGGTTGCTAGTATGGGTCGGCAGCAGGTCTAAATAATTAGATCAGCACAGGTTTCTTTGAACCATAATGGCCAGCCAATTGCAGATTTATTTTAAGTATAGTAAGTTATAATGGACAGATTACAATAATAGCCACAGAACAACAATATTTGGTGATCAGCACTGATCCCTCAGTTATTGGTTTGTGCCATGATAATAAAATCTCTTCCTAGAAAATGATTTGAACATGTGTTTTCCAGGTTAGTTATCATTCCCAAACATGAATTTCTAATCAGTTTGGAGTATGACAACAAAAAAAACATTACTGACCCACGTTTTTTCATACCACAACCTGGTAACTATAGGTCTGTAAGTCTAACTGGAGGGGTATGGAAGGTACTGGAAACTTTGTTGGATTTGCTTGGTTTTTTATAATTAGGTAAGAATTTATATTCTGGCATAGCAGTGGATGTAATATACTTGGATTTTGCTAAAGCTTTTGATACTGTGCCACATAGGCGACTATTGTAGAAGCAGAGGACTGCTGGACTAGAATTTAAACATTTTTACATGGATAGAGAATTGGTTGTTGGATTACGTACAGAGAGTAATAGTCAATGGAGCTATATCCAGGGGTGCAAAAGTGAAGTGCCTCAGGGTTCTGTACTGGGGCCACTTCTTTTGAATCTATTTATAAATGACATTGAGGGGGCATTGAGAGCAAGGTCTCTGTGTTTGACACTAAACTTTGGAATTTTCAAATGATGTGAAATTGCTGCAGACAGACCTAGATAGATTATCAAAATGTACAGCTACAGTACAAATGACAGATGAGATTCAATGTTGATGTAAGGTGATACATTTAAGGTTTAACAATCTATGTGCCACCTACACCATAAATGTCTCTGGGCTAAGTGAATCTATATTGGAAAAAGATTTGGGGGTTCTAATAGATAACAGACTTAGCTGTAGTCAGTGCTCGACAGCAATGGCTAGAGCTAGCCAGATATTGTCTTGTATAAGGAGGGAAATAGATTCAAGGGAGACAAATATTATACTCCATCTTTACAAGGCACTGGTAAGGCCTCATTTGGAATATGTGGTGCAGTTTTGAAATCCCATATGCAAAAGGGACATCTTGGAAATGGAAGGAGTTGACTGAAGGGCAGCTAAAATAATAAGGGGAATGGAGGGGCTTTACTATGCAGGCAGATTAGACAAGTTAGGGCTGTTTACACTGGAGAGGCGACGATTGGGTGGGGATATGATTACTTTATACAAATATTTCAATGGGCTATACAATAAACTCTCTGGTGCATTGCTCACTAATCAATCATATCAGAGGACACTACACGGAACCCCTCGGTTCGGAAATCCGAATGATCTGTCTGAATCCAGAAGGATTGTACGTATTTCAGAACTTCGGAGCGCTTTTTCGATTATTAGTGAATGTTCTAGGCAATTTTTAATTTTCGGAAATTAGTCTCCGATCGTATTTCCGAGGATTAACGAACGTTCAAGGTTATTTTCGAAAATTATCGAAAATAGCCAGGAACATTCGATAATAATTGAAAATTCGTTCTGTTTTTGAATTTTGGGGATTTTCCCATGATCCAGGAATCTGAAACGGAACGGAACTGGTGAATTTCGGCCATTTCTAGAGGACACATGGACATACTTTAAAGGGCATCTACACCGAAAAATAGGTTATATTAAATTGACCATAACTGGAAACTATAATTTTTCCCAACCACCACTGTATCATTTTTTTGTTGATCTGCTCCCTATTTCTTTAGATATCACATCTAAAATTTATTTTATTTCAGCTGTCAATCAAGTTCCTTGCTCTCAAAAACTATTCTTCTGTGAGTAGTTTTACTGTAGCTGGAATGGTGACAGTTTTGACAGTTGGAATGCTGTATGCTGTGTACAGTAGGTTTGTGGGAAAAAAGTCAGGTCGGATGAAAGTGGGAGTGGTTAAAAGAGGGATTGGGAATACTGCTCCTAAACAAAATGTGTGCTGGATTAAAGGCATGCAGCAACACAGGCAAATCAGAGTATGTGCTACTTGCATGTATTCAATTATAGATTAAGATGAGGCAAAGGCATTTTTTTCAGTATAGTGTCCCTTTAAGATTGGAAGAAAAGAAGTTTCATCTTCAGGTTAGAAATATCTGTTGTATTCAATTAGATCAACTGGACTTGAAGTTTAGTTCTTGAAGATGTTTCGCTAGTCATCCGACTGGCTTTCTCAATTCAGAATGACTTGTACAAGAATCTGTGGCAATTATGTACCCTGGAAAATCCCAATTAGCATTCAGGTTAGGAAAGGTATATTTACAGTGAGAACAGTGCAACTGTGGAACTGTCTTCCAGCAGACGTTGTAATGGCAAGTTCACGGAATAGCTTTAAAAATGGACTGGATACGTTTCTAAAACTAAAAAATATTAAGAATTACTGATATTTATATATATACTGTAGTTCTGGTTTATACCCCTGTTTAGCTGTTTTTTTTGCCTATCTCTGGATCAAGGTAGGGTTAAATAGGAGGGTAGGTAGGGTAAAAGGGTAGGGTAAAAAAGGTTGGACTAGTGGTAGGGTAAAAAAGGTTGGACTAGATAGAAAGATGTCGTTATTTAACCTCAATTACTGTTTATTACCATGTTAATGGTGTTCTCTGAGGTGTGTAAACAGTGACACTGCAAGAAGGACCAATATCCAGAGAAATCAACAGTCAAAGTGATTGCTGATTATTAGCCCACTGATTTCAAATGAGTCTTGATTTGCAATGCATTTTAGTATAGTATAGTATTTGAGGTTGAATAAAGACATACGTCCATCCAGTCCAACCCATCTAGCAATATCCTTGTTTCCTGCCTTACTGTTGATCCAGAGGAAGGTAAAAAAAAACACCAAATTTATGAAGGGGGAAAAAATTCCTTCCTGACTCCAAGTGGCAATTGGAAATTTCCCTGGATCAACTCTACTTTATGTATCAGTACCAGTAACTTGCAACATTCCTTGTTTGCAGAATCTCATCCAGCTTCTTTTTTTAAACTGACCAATGAACCTGCCATAACAATGTCCACTGGAAGACAGTTCCATAGCTTTACCGTTCTCACAGTGAAAAACCCTTTCCAAACTTGAAACCTAAACCTTTTTTCTTCAAGTCTTAAGGGATGTCCTCGTGTCCTCTCACATGCTCTATTGGTGAACAATGCCCCAGATTATTGTATGGCCCGTTAATGTATTTATACACAGTAACCATATCCCCACGACTATTTTCATTGGGTTTTTTCATGACGGACATTATATGGATAGGACATTATATGAATAGATGACACAGTATTTAGACCCAGTGCTATAAATAGGAATTTTTAGTGATAAATTATTTGATGTTGGTTGATATTTATATGTATAAAAAATATGTATTTTAAGCATTCTCAAAGTTATGCATTGGAGTCTGTTTGCTGGCAGCGTCCCTGTGTGCACCTGATAATGTCAGCAGTTAGTTTAGGAAATGTAGGAGATACCAAGTTGCATATTTTCTATGTGAGTTTTTTTCTTTATTGTGTAGGAGTGTGTTACAAAATATTCCTTTATGCATGAAGGAACCACCACTAAAGGGATGCATTTCTCCCAAATGACACAGTTTATTAGAAATAAATTGGTTTAGTGGTAAATTGTCAGTTACCTGCCACCAACTGATATATTTTGCACTTAATTACCAATTTTTTGTTTTAAGAGTGGACATGCCCTTTAAATACCTGAAAAATGTGTTTAGCTGTAGTACCCAATATACTAATTTGGGGCTATTATCAGAGTGCATCAATGCAAGAATGTTACTATTTTATATAGGAGCTTAAAATATGTAGGTGAAGGTGTATAATTTAAAACAAAATATAATTGGTAGACTGTTAAGGGGAGTTTAGCCTGCAAAAGGTGAAAGTTTCCACTTGTAGCCCAACCTTAAAGTTATATATTGGCTCTGGTTTCGGCTCTTTGTTGACCACTTGTCTTGTTGCATGTGGCAAACTGACACGTGGGAGATTTATATGGGCCATATTTATAAAGGTAGTGTATCGCTATGGCTATGATTCTACAATCACCTATAAAATACCATTGCTGTATTTTGCTACCACACGGCATTGTACAAACGAAGGTTTGTACATTTACGCTCTCAATCATATTTTACAATAACCAGCAGAATCAGAAGTTTCCGATATCGTGGTTTAATAAATTTGGCCATTTGTTTTTTTTCATTTATTTGTCATTATGATTTGGGCAAAATTTCTTGCTATAAATAAGGATTTTCTTAATTTTTTCCAAAAAACTGCTAAAAGAGCAAAATAAAGTGAAAATCTGCACCTGGAATTCTGCATGAATGAAACTGTTACACAGCTGAAGATGAATAGGCTTCAAAAATATTCAGGGAGATGTAATATAAGTTCGTATCATTAAAAATGGTGCTAATTTTGCACCAACCAATCAGATCTTATTTACTATTTGAAAGCTAACATCTGACTGGTTGGGGCAATATTAGCACCATTTTTAACGATAAGAACTTTTATTGAATAACCCTGATAGTTTATGGGGGTATTTCTCTGATTGAAAAAAAACATCAAATTTGATGAACAGCTGTGCTGTGTATCTGATAAGTAGTTTATCATGCATGTGAAGATATTTTAGATAATTTGTAAGGTATTCTACCTTTTATTGTGATAAATGATTATACGTTTCAATATGAATTAAAATTCTACTATTTCAGGGGATCTTCTGGACAGGGAATGGAACCTATACATGTTTGTCATATCGTATTTGTTTTATAGTTGTACGGTAATCACCAAAATTGGAGCTTTCGGAAACAAGAAAAAACAAAAATAGATTTTTGTGCCTAAACTTAATTTTTCTTAACAATTAAAACTTTAAAATCTCCCTCTTTCCATAAAGCCAAAAATACAAACAAATCTTAGCAACTAAAGTTTCTCTTTCATGTTTAAATGATGTGTGCTGGTCAGGGTTGCCACACACCCCTATTTGGTCAGGACTGCCCCGAATACAGAGAAGAAAGCCCCACAGTAGGTTTCTTCCTGGCAACTCTGCAGCCATGCCCCGCCCACTCCCTGCCCGTCTCTACCCACTGCCCACCCATTTTTAGCCCAATCATTGCCCTCCTTCTAGGCCTGCACTCTACATTTTGGGGGCTTCTGAGTCCACACCATTTGCCTCTTTCTCAGCCAATTCTTTTCCTCTGTTAAGTTCACATTGGTGAATCTGGCATCCCTGGTGCTGTTATTATTAGTTTTTAAGGAAAAAGGTCCAAAAAGGTTGCAAAACCTCTGAAACAATTATCTGGAAGATTCCTTAGTTTGGTACATCTTTCACTTATTAGCCTAGTAGAAGATTTATTTCTGCATCACTAGTGACTCTTCAGCACAGAGGGTGGGGATACTGTACATTGTGGGTTCCACTAACAGGATATTGTTTATGTCCTTGAATGTTTTGTATTTCTGTTGTATTCAATTAGATCAACTGGACTTGAAGTTTAGTTCTTGAAGACGTTTCGCTAGTTGTCCGACTGGCTTTCTCAATTCAGAATGACTTGTACAAGAATCTGTGGCAATTATGTACCCTGTTGTATTTAATTAGATCAACTGGAGAACTAAACTTCAAGTCCAGTTGATCTAATTGAATACAACAGATATACCATGAACTGGATGAATGAGAACCTTCACAAGCATATGTTTTTTATTGTTTATTATTAATTTGGCTTGAAAAAGCCAAATTACTGTTCTTTCTATTTCTTCTTTTTCCTCTTCCGTTTTATTCTTCTGCTTTTTTGGACTGTATCTCCTCCCACAGTTTTTGAGCTAGAGACATGAAATTCGGTACAGACGCGTGGGGCATATAGGAGAAGTGTGCTATTTTCTAGCTAAGGAATCTACGGAAGCATTATGGCGTCACTGGCGAATTTCCGGACATTTTTTCCCATAGACTATAATGGTAACAATCCTCAAATGTGGATATTTCAAAACAGTTTTTTTCATGGTCATAAATACAAATGGTGATACCCCCAACCCCCCACACAGACCCAGGTACACCCACCTACTGACCTACCTTTCCATTCCCATGGAAGCCATATTTAAAGGGTAACTAAAGTCAAAAAAACTAATTTAGATTTATCCTCAATAAAAGATAGTTTTATGGTTATAAACACAAAAAAGAAATACCCCCTCAACCAGACCCAGGTACACACACCTACTAATCTACTTATCCATTACTGTGGCAGCCATACTTAAAGGGTAACTAAAGTAAAAAAAAACGAATTCCAGAGTTATTCTCAATGTAAACACAGTTATGTTGAAACACAAAAAAGACATACCCCCTCAACCAGACCCAGGTACACACCTACTGATCTACTTATCCATTACCGTGGCAGCCATATTTAAGGGTAACTAAAGTAAAAAAAATAATTTAGATTTATCTCAATAAAAGATAGTTTTATGGTTGTAAACACAAAAAGACATACCCCCTCAACCAGACCCAGGTACAACCACTAAAGTCAAAAAGCAAATTTTGATCAATAATCAAAAAACTTTGTTTTTTAAACCCAACGTGATACAGGTATACACAGCTACTGACTACCCTCCATTACTGTTGCAGCCATACTTAAAGGGTAACTAAAGTATCAAAAAACTATTTTGACCAATCATCAAAAAGTTTTTTTTTTAACTCTCAACCCGACACGGGTACACACACCTACTGATCTACTTATCCATTACTGTGGCAGCCATACGTAAAGGGTAATAAAGTAAAAAGAACTCATTTTGACCAATCATCAAAAAAGTTAGTATTTATCCCCCAACCTGATATGAATACACACACAACCAACTGACCTACCTTTAATGCATGTGAAATATTTAAAGGTAAGTAAAAAAACAACAATGTCCTCTTCATTGACATTATTGAGTTTTAAAATCTGCAGCACAAACACACAAATTCCCTTTCAAAATGCAGCCTTACAAGCCAAATTCAAAGTTTATACTATAGAACTGTGATACATGTCCTTAACCCTGTCATATATTTTACCTTGTTTCTCGAGTTGACCTTTTCTTCATATGTTTCTCTAGATTCTGGTTTGTCTTTTCTTCGTGTTTCCTTGTCAGGTACTGGCAAATAAAACATTTGGCTGTTATTTTCCTCGCCAGTTTCTATACTGTAGGCCTTTTCATCCTCAGTCTCAGCCTCTTGCACAGGTGTACAGTGACCTGTATAAAAGAAGATTTACTGTTACTGAACTGCTGTTATTATATTATGCTATCATGAAGCTCCATGGTGACTTACAACAAGTAACTCCATTGTCACAATATCCTTTAATGTGTACATTTTTTGTACAATACATAGTTTCATGAGATACGTAACAGTGATGACATAGCTAATTGGAGGGCATCATGAAGCATTGTTATAAGGAGACCTCTCTTCCTAATGAGTAACAGTTGGCTTTCTGGCTGCATTGTCTTGATTACAACACTTACGGAACATCACTGTGAAGAGATGCAGGGTAAGGATAGTGATAATGAAGGGACAATAATCCAACATTCTTAACCAGTTAACATCAGCTGAGTGTGTCTAAAGAAGTTTGTGGCAAAAGTGTCACAAATTGTGTGTGTGGTTATCCCACAGCACAGGGTCCCTCCTAGACTTTATCCTGGCTTTCCAGAGAACAGTTTCCATCCTCCTGCTAATTACATGGAAATCCTGCCCCTCTCTTTATGCGGGTGCTAATGTTAAGCAAATCATTATTAGTGTAAACCATCTATTTATTAGTGGCAATTCTGTTTGAGGAAAGAAAATGGCAAATCTTGGGATGGTTTTAATAAGGTCCGCTAGTAGCAGTATTACTATATATACATTTATATATGTGTATTTTATAAAGGTCCACTAGTAGCAGAATGATTATATATACATTTATATATGGAGAATAGATGAATATGGAAGCACTCCTGGGTCTTGAGTGTAACAGATCAAATTTATTGAATTAGAACGCTAACATCAACGCGTTTCGGCCGCCATCTTGGCCGTCATCAGGATGTGATGTCACATCCTGATGACGGCCAAGATGGCGGCCGAAATGCATTGATGTTCGCGTTCTAATTCAATAAATTTGATCTGTTACACTCAAGACCCAGGAGTGCTTCCATATTCATCTATTCTCTATTTACAAACTACGGTAAGCACCCGGGCATCATATTGCATTTGGCGGGGAGTGCCACCTCTACCCTCTTACATTTATATATGTATATTTTATAAAGGTCCACTAGTAGACGAATGATATATATACATTATATATATGTATTTTATAAAGGTCCACTAGTAGCAGAATGATTATATATCTTATATATATGTATATTTTATAAAGGTCCACTAGTAGCAGAATGATTATATATACATTTATATATATGTATATTTTATAAAGGTCCACTAGTAGCAGAATGATTATATATACATTTATATATATGTATATTTTATAAAGGTCCACTAGTAGCAGAATGATTATATATACATTTATATATACCTCCATCTCGTTATGCTATCGGATAACGAGGTGGAGATGTATATTAAGGGATAAGCACCCGGGCAGTTGAGGATGAAGCTGGAGTGCCTCTTAAGGATGTGATTACATTTATATATATGTATATTTTATAAAGGTCTACTAGTAACGGTATTATTATATATACATTTATTTATGTATATTTTATAAAGGTCCACTAGTAGCGGTATTATTATATATACATTTCTATATGTATATTTTATAAAGGTCTACTAGTAGCGGTATTATTATATATACATTTCTATATGTATATTTTATAAAGGTCTACTAGTAACGGTATTATTATATATACATTTCTATATGTATATTTTATAAAGGTCTACTAGTAGCGGTATTATTATATATACATTTCTATATGTATATTTTATAAAGGTCTACAAGTACGGTATTATATTATACATTTCTATATGTATTTTTATAAAGGTCTACTAGTAGCGGTTTATTATATATACATTTCTATATGTATATTTTTATAAAGGTCTACTAGTAGCGGTATTATTATATATATACATTTCTATATGTATATTTTATAAAGGTCTACTAGTAGCCATACGCTACTGTAGACCTTTATAAAAATACATATAGAAATGTATAATATAAATAATACCGCTACTAGTAGACCTTTATAAAATATACATATAGAAATGTATATATAATAAACCGCTACTAGTAGACCTTTATAAAATATACATATAGAAATGTATAATATAATACGCACTTGTAGACCTTTATAAAATATACATATAGAATGTATATATATAATAATACCGCTAGTAGACCTTATAAAAATACATATAGAAATGTATATATAATAATACCGCTACTAGTAGACCTTTATAAAATATACATATAGAAATGTAATTAATAATACCGCTACTAGTGGACCTTTATAAAATATACATAAATAAATGTATATATAATAATACCGTTACTAGTAGACCTTTATAAAATATAAATAATAAATGTAATCACATCCTTAAGAGGCACTCCAGCTTCATCCTAACAATGCCCGGGTGCTTATCCCTTAATATACATCTCCACCTCGTTATCCGATAGCATAACGAGATGGAGGTATATATAAATGTATATATAATCATTCTGCTATAGTGGACCTTTATAAAATATACATTATATAAATGTATATATATCATTCTGCTACTAGTGGAATTTTATAAAATATAAAATATATAAATGTATATAAATCCTTTGCTATAGTGGACCTTTATAAAATATAAATATATAATGAATATAATCATTCTGCTACGTGGACCTTTAAAATATACAATATATAAATGTATATATAATCATTCTGCTACTAGTGGACCTTTATAAAATATACATATATAAATGTAAGAGGGTAGAGGTGGCACTCCCCGCCAAATGCAATATGATGCCGGGTGCTTACCGTAGTTTGTAAATGAGAATGATGAATATGGAAGCACTCCGGGTCTTGAGTGTAACAGATCAAATTTATTGAATTAGAACGCGAACATCAATGCATTTCGGCCGCCATCTTTGCCGTCATCAGGATGTGACATCCACATCCTGATGACGGCCAAGATGGCGGCGAAACGCGTTGATGTTAGGTTCTAATTCAATAAATTTGATCTGTTACACTCAAGACCCAGGAGTGCTTCCATATTCATCTATCCATATATAATGTTATATAATCATTCTGCTACTAGTGGACCTTTATAAAATACACATATATGAATGTATATATAGTAATACTGCTACTAGCGGACCTTATTAAAACCATCCCAAGATTGCCATTTTCTTCCTCAAACAGAATTGCCACTAATAATAGATGGTTTACACTAATAATGATTTGCTTAACATTAGCACCCGCATAAAGAGAGGGGCAGGATTTCCATGTAATTGCAGGAGGATGGAAAATGTTCTCTGGAAAGCCAGGATAAGTTAGGAGGGACCCTGTGCTGTGGGATGAACCACACACACAATTTGTGACACTTTTGCACAAACTTCTTTAGACACACTAGCTGCTGCATACGCTACTGTAGACCTTTATAAAAATACATATAGAAATGTATAATATAAATAATACCGCTACTAGTAGACCTTTATAAAATATACATATAGAAATGTATATATAATAAACCGCTACTAGTAGACCTTTATAAAAATACATATAGAAATGTATAATATAATACCGACTTGTAGACCTTTATAAAATATACATATAGAATGTATATATATAATAATACCGCTAGTAGACCTTATAAAAATACATATAGAAATGTATATATAATAATACCGCTACTAGTAGACCTTTATAAAATATACATATAGAAATGTAATTAATAATACCGCTACTAGTGGACCTTTATAAAATATACATAAATAAATGTATATATAATAATACCGTTACTAGTAGACCTTTATAAAATATACAATAATAAATGTAATCACATCCTAAGAGGCACTCCAGCTTCATCCTACATGCCCGGGTGCTTATCCCTTAATATACATCTCCACCTCGTTATCCGATAGCATAACGAGATGGAGGTATATATAAATGTATATATAATCATTCTGCTATAGTGGACCTTTATAAAATATACATTATATAAATGTATATATATCATTCTGCTACTAGTGGAATTTTATAAAATATACAAATATATAAATGTATATAAATCCTTTGCTTAGTGGACCTTTATAAAATATAAATATATAATAATATAATCATTCTGCTACTGGACCTTTAAAATATACAATATATAAATGTATATATAATCATTCTGCTACTAGTGGACCTTTATAAAATATACATATATAAATGTAAGAGGGTAGAGGTGGCACTCCCCGCCAAATGCAATATGATGCCGGGTGCTTACCGTAGTTTGTAAATGAGAATGATGAATATGGAAGCACTCCGGGTCTTGAGTGTAACAGATCAAATTTATTGAATTAGAACGCGAACATCAAGCATTTCGGCCGCCATCTTTGCCGTCATCAGGATGTGACATCCACATCCTGATGACGGCCAAGATGGCGGCGAAACGCGTTGATGTTAGTTCTAATTCAATAAATTTGATCTGTTACACTCAAGACCCAGGAGTGCTTCCATATTCATCTATCCATATATAATGTTATATAATCATTCTGCTACTAGTGGACCTTTATAAAATACACATATATGAATGTATATATAGTAATACTGCTACTAGCGGACCTTATTAAAACCATCCCAAGATTGCCATTTTCTTCCTCAAACAGAATTGCCACTAATAAATAGATGGTTTACACTAATAATGATTTGCTTAACATTAGCACCCGCATAAAGAGAGGGGCAGGATTTCCATGTAATTCAGGAGGATGGAAAATGTTCTCTGGAAAGCAGGATAAGTTAGGAGGGACCCGTTGCTGTGGGATGAACCACACACACAATTTGTGACACTTTTGCACAAACTTCTTTAGACACACTACAGCTGCTGCATACGCTACTCAGTAGACCTTTATAAAAATAAATATAGAAATGTATAATATAAATAATACCGCTACTAGTAGACCTTTATAAAATATACATATAGAAATGTATATATAATAAACCGCTACTAGTAGACCTTTATAAAAATACATATAGAAATGTATAATATAATACCGACTTGTAGACCTTTATAAAATATACATATAGAATGTATATATATAATAATACCGTACTAGTAGACCTTATAAAAATACATATAGAAATGTATATATAATAATACCGCTACTAGTAGACCTTTATAAAATATACCTATAGAAATGTAATTAATAATACCGCTACTAGTGGACCTTTATAAAATATACATAAATAAATGTATATATAAAATACCGTTACTAGTAGACCTTTATAAAATATAAATATAAATGTAATCACATCCTAAGAGGCACTCCAGCTTCATCCTCACTGCCCGGGTGCTTATCCCTTAATATACATCTCCACCTCGTTATCCGATAGCATAACGAGATGGAGGTATATATAAATGTATATATAATCATTCTGCTATAGTGGACCTTTATAAAATATACATTATATAAATGTATATATATCATTCTGCTACTAGTGGATTTTATAAAATATACATATATATAAATGTATATAAATCTTTGCTATAGTGGACCTTTATAAAATATAAATATATAATAATATAATCATTCTGCTACTGGACCTTTAAAAATATACAATATATAAATGTATATATAATCATTCTGCTACTAGTGGACCTTTATAAAATATACATATATAAATGTAAGAGGGTAGAGGTGGCACTCCCCGCCAAATGCAATATGATGCCGGGTGCTTACCGTAGTTTGTAAATGAGAATGATGAATATGGAAGCACTCCGGGTCTTGAGTGTAACAGATCAAATTTATTGAATTAGAACGCGAACATCAAGCATTTCGGCCGCCATCTTTGCCGTCATCAGGATGTGACATCACATCCTGATGACGGCCAAGATGGCGGCCGAAACGCGTTGATGTTACGTTCTAATTCAATAAATTTGATCTGTTACACTCAAGACCCAGGAGTGCTTCCATATTCATCTATTCCATATATAATGTATATAATCATTCTGCTACTAGGGACCTTTATAAAATACACATATATGAATGTATATATAGTAATACTGCTACTAGCGGACCTTATTAAAACCATCCCAAGATTTGCCATTTTCTTCCTCAAACAGAATTGCCACTAATAATAGATGGTTTACACTAATAATGATTTGCTTAACATTAGCACCCGCATAAAGAGAGGGGCAGGATTTCCATGTAATTAGGAGGATGGAAACTGTTCTCTGGAAAGCAGGATAAGTTAGGAGGGACCCGTTGCTGTGGGATGAACCACACACACAATTTGTGACACTTTTGCACAAACTTCTTTAGACACACTACAGCTGCTG